>JBBGZY010002927.1:0-20510 GCA_037952925.1 Lithobates clamitans
ATTGTTGTGGGGCCCAAAGCAGCTACCTCATACTTACCAGCTATCCCAGTTTAAATTCCCTTGTCCCTTGAAATTTTAGTCCCCATGCTGTGTCCCGATATCTCAGTGTGAAGTGCTGCTACTAATGCTGCCCAGCTCTGCCCTATTGTTGTGTACTGATGACTCACCTGCAGACCCTGTGTTTACATGTAAATAACCTTCATTGATATGTAAATAGCGACGGACTGTCAGCATTCAAATGTAAATAGAGTTGGCATTCATATGTATATCATGCCCCACTGAGTTCATATCCACCATCACCTATACTGAATGCTGCCCACTGGGGAGATAAAGGGGCATGCTTGAAAGTCCTGCCTGCAACTGTGCATCCAGTGAGGAAGAGAGTGAGCTGTTGTAGACAGAGGTGGCCAGGTCAGGACAGGACAGGGGAGAGATTATGTCATATAGGTAGTCAGTAGCAGAATAGAGAAGAGAAGGGTTAAAATGGCAAAGATTCCTACAAGTAATCGTTTGCTGATTGGAGGGATGGGTGGTTGGAGGCAAGGATACAGTGAAACTAATGAGGTTGTGATCAGAGAGAGGAAAGGGGGTGTTGGTGAGGTTGCCAGGAGTGCAGAAATGGGAGAATACAAGGTCGAGGGTATTACCATTGGAGTGAGTGGAAGTATGTGCCCATTGGGTTAGGTCAAAAGATGAGGTTAAGTTGAGAAGTTGAACTGTAGCTGGGCTGTTAACATTGACAGGGATGTTGAAGTCACCAAGAATGATAGTGGGTATTTCAGAGGAGAGAAAGTAGGGTAGCCAGGCAGCTAAGTCATCAAAAAAGCACGATGCTGATCCAGGAGGCCAATAAATTGCTACAATCCTCAGAGAAATGGGAGAAAACAGACAAATACAGTGCATCTTGAAAGAAGAGAGGGAGGGATAGGAAAGACTTGGAAGGTGCTTTGTGGGCATAGCAGGAATCCAACTCCACCTCCTTTCTGTCTGTTAGGTCTGGGGGAGTGAGTCCAGTGGAGGCCACCATGGGAGAGGGCAGCAGGAAAAGCCGAGTCAAAATTTTGAAGCCAGGTTTCAGTTATGGTGAGTATGTTAAAGCCATGCGAGATGAAAGGTCATTAGTCCTTACTGTCACTTAAAGTGACCTAGTTACCTTTTTTGGCTCAAGCCATTGATTGTGGGTAAACTAAGGTTTTTATCTGTTTTTTATATTAATTATTCCTGTTAACACAGTATAACATGTTGTATCTCAGACACAAGGGGAGCAGTAGCAGTCCTGCAGCATTGAGTCTCTCCAGCTCAAGATCCACAAATTCTGCGGTGATGTGTGGTGTTCTTCCTAAGGGAGCTGATGCTGATAGCCTGTATTATTTTCTTCTAGTCAACTTATTTAATGGAGTCTCCCATAACTCTATTAGGTGTGGCCCATGCTTCTGCTTTATCCACGGAAGAATTTTCAGCGTTTTCTAGATTTTATGGACCGATAACTTTGTTCCTGTGGAGCCACAAACTGCTGAAATCCCAGACCAAAAGATACCATATTAATTTATTGATGCAGCCCATAGCTTTTACCAGTGTGGGACCCCCGAAAGAGCTTAAGACTGCAAGACCTTCCTGTGTCACCCCTAACTTTACCTGTTTTACTCCTCCAATGCCCATTTGATGAGGATTTTGATGAGGAGTTTCTAAAAACAAGGACTGTCCCTACTGTCTATCCAGTGACATTCCACCTTAATAAAATGCTAACTGTACCTATTGAGTAATGTCAAGGATCCCAATGTTTAAAAGTCCTTCCATATATATATTGTGACGGTATGTGAGGTGAGATACACGATAATAAATACATTTCACCTCGCATTCGTTCCATTGTAAGGGACTGAACCGGAATTCGGCCCGGTTTTTCCAGCCTCTGTGGCAGACTGGGTTCCGGTCCGGATGTTCGGGTCCACTGGAGTCCACAGTCAGCTGGACTTTAAATATCCAGAAAGAGAGAGCACAGCAGGTCGCTCTGGTTTTTGAAACTCAGGAAGGAACCTGAGTGAGAGGAGCTCTGGGTGTTGGACTATAAGGTTTGCTTTTCTGCATGTTCTCGTGGGTGACGGGGACCAGCCCCGCACTGTATAGAGAGGAGACTATTTGTTTAGTTAGCACCGGACGGCAAGCATTTAATTTACTGTTTGTTTTTATTTTACAAACCTCCTGCAAATAAACCTGGCATCCGCCAGATTTTTAAGAAAGTGCAGTTTGCTGACTGTCCTTCAAAAAAAAGTGATCCCCACGAGCTAATTCTCCCGCAATATATACAGTGGGGACAGAAAGTATTCAAACCCCCTTAAATTTTTCACTCTCTGTTATATTGCAGTCATTTGCTAAAATCATTTAAGCTCTCAAAAAAACTCAACACACAGCCATTAATGTGTCATTTCTTCAGCAAAGTGTAATTTCTTCAGTGTTGTCACATGAAAAGATATAATAACATATTTACAAAAACGTGAGGGGTGTACTCCCTTTTGTGAGAAACTATGTGTCTATCTATCTATCTATCTATCTTGCAGATTTATTAAAAAAGAAAAATTGGTCCTAAGTATTCAGACCCTTTGCTCAGTATTTAGTAGAAGCACCCTTTTGATCTAATACAGCCATGAGTCTTTTTGGGAAAGATGCAACAAGTTTTTCGCACCTGGATTTGGGGATCCTCTGCCATTCCTCCTTACAGATCCTTTCCAGTTCTGTCAGGTTGGATGGTAAACATTGGTGGACAGCCATTTTTAGGTCTCTCCAGAGATGCTCAATTCGATTTAAGTCAGGGCTCTGGCTGGGCCATTCAAGAACAGTCACTCCTTCTTCGTCATTTTAGCTGTGTGCTTAGGGTCATTGTCTTATTGGAAGGTAAACCTTCGGCCCAGCCTGAGGTCCTGAGCACTCTGGAGAAGGTTTTCGTCCAGGATATCCCTGTACCTGGCCGCCTTAATCTTTCCCTTGATTGCAACCAGTTGTCCTGTCCCTGCAGCTGAAAAACACACCCACAGCATGATGCTGCCACCACCATGCTTCACTGTTGGGACTGTATTGGACATACTGCTTAGAATTGAGGCCAAAAAGTTCTATCGTAGTCTCATCAGACCAAAGAATCTTATTTCTCACCATCTTGGAGTCCTTCAGGTGTTTTTTAGCAAACTCCATGCGGGCTTACATGTGTCTTGCACTGAGGAGAGACTTCCGTTGGGCACTCTGCCATAAAGCTCCGACTGATGGAAGGCTGTAGTGATGGTTGACTTTCTACAACTTTCTCACATCTCCCGACTGCATTTCTGGAGCTCAGCCACAGTGATCTTTGGGTTCTTCTTTACCTCTCTCACCAAGGCTCTTCTCCCCTGATAGCTCAGTTTGGCCGGACGGCCAGCTCTAGGAAGTGTTCTGTCATCCCAAATGTCTTCAATTTAAGGATTATGGAGGTCACTGTGCTCTTAGGAACCTTAAGTGCAGCAGAAAATTTTTTGTAACCTTGGCCAGATCTGTGCCTTGCAACAATTCTGTCTCTGAGCTCTTCAGGCAGTTCCTTTGAACTCATGATTCTCATTTGCTCTGACATGCACTGTGAGCTGTAAGGTCTTATATAGACAGGTGTGTGGCTTTCCTAATCAAGTCCAATCAGTATAATCAAACACAGCTGGACTCAAATGAAGGTGTAGAACCATCTCAAGCATGATCAGAAGAAATGGACAGCACCTAAGTTAAATATATGAGTGTCACAGCAAAGGGTCTGAATACTTAGGACCATGTGATATTTCAGTTTTTCTTTTTTAATAAATCTGCAAAAATGTCAACAATTCTGTGTTTTTCTGTCAATATGGGGTGCTGTGTGTGCATTAATGAGGAAAAAAAATAACTTAAATGATTTTAGCTAATGGCTGCAATATAACAAAAAGTGTAAAATTGAAGTAGGTCTGAATACTTTCCGTCCCCACTGTATAGATAGATAGATAGATAGATAGATAGATAGATAGATAGATAGATAGATAGATAGATAGATAGATAGATAGATAGATAGATAGATAGATAGACACATAGTTTCTCACAAAAGGGAGTACACCCCTCACGTTTTTGTAAATATGTTATTATATCTTTTCATGTGACAACACTGAAGAAATGACACTTTGCTGAAGAAATTACACATTAATGGCTGTGTGTTGAGTTTTTTTGAGAGGACAGTAAATTTACACTGTTATACAAGCTGTACACTCACTACTTTACAATGTAGCAAAGTGTCATTTCTTCAGTGTTGTCACATAAAAAGATAGAATAAAATATTTACAAAAATGTGAGGGGTGTACTCACTTTTGTGAGATACTGTGTATATATATATATATATATATATATATATATATATATATATATATATATATATAATTATTTTTTTTTTTTTTAGGTCTCTGCGGCTAAAATGTTGGTCTGAAGAAAGCAATTTAATAAGGGCCCTTTGATGGTGAATGTCTTTTTGGTGTTTCATTGTATAATTTCATAAAGGACATCACCAGTGGTAAGACCAGACCAGTAAGACCAGTGGAAGCCTAACCTTAATCTAGCAAATCATCTTCTGCCTTTGAAGCCAAAATTAGCTTCTCCAAGCCATTTCACTACATAGCCAAGCGTAAGGGAGGGGCCCAGTACCACTGCAAGCCTGCAGACAAGTCTTCTTCAGCATGAAGGGGTGTTTTTCTCTGGGGAGCATCTGCTGGCCTTTGTGGACACCTGGTTAGAGCATGTTCATTGCCTGGGTAAGAAATGTGGTGTCCAGGGGCTACAAGCTACAGTTCTGCTCTCTGCTTTAACCTAGCTTTATGCTATCCAAACTACCCTTGTCTCTGCAACAATTGGCAAACCTCCATTCTGCACTAGTAAACCTTTTGAACCAAGTAGTTATTGCAAATGTACAATTGGAGGAAAGGTTTCAGGGGTTTTAATCAAATCTCACTGTTTCAAAACCAAAATGCAGCATTTACCTTATCCTCGACATTGAAGTCTTAAGTGTCTAATTCAAAACAAATTTGTCTAACATCAAAAGTTGTAAATGAAATCCACCAAATCAGTCATAGGGGTTGATTTACTAAAACTGGAGAGTGCAAAATCTGGTGCAGCTGTACATGGTAGTCAATCAGCTTCTAACTTTAGCTTGTTCAATTAAGCTTTGATAAAAAAAAACTAGAAGAGCTGCCCCAGATTTGCACTCTCCAGTTTTAGTAATTGAACCCTGTAGTCTCTCTCCTTTAGGGATTCCTTCTGGCCTCAGTGGACATGAATGCGTATTTGCATGTCACATCTTTCCAGTGTATCAGTGTTATCTACGTTTTTCTGGGAGCAGACAACACTACCAGTTAATAGCCCTACCTTTTGGACTTTTATCAAGTATTCATCAAGGTTCTGGCCCCAGTGCTATCTTTGCTATAGACCCATGGTATTCCTGGTATTCCTATTGTAGGATACTTCCATGACCTCCCGTTGACTGAACAATCGGCTCGCGCTCTGGCCATCAATGTGATATGGAAAGTCCAAACTCTAAAAAGCTTTGGTAGGATTCTGAACCTTCAAAAGACTACCCTGGAAGTGACACATTGCTTGAAATGCATGGGTCTAGTCCTACCCCAAGAAACACTTCTGACTCTCCATTCCCAGACATGGATTCTGCTGTCCAGGAACCATTTCATGCAATTCTGCATGAGACTTTTGGGTTTGATGGTAGCTTTTTCCAAAGCAGTTCTATTTTCTCAGTTTAACTTCAGACCATTACAACTCAACATTCTAGCTGTGAATAACAAGACGTTGCAATCTCTGGACAAATCGATATACCTAACACTGAACACCAGGTTTCCTCTGGCCTGGCGCCTCAAGAATCCATTGTTTAAGTTGGGAAAATTCTTCCTCCCACTATCTTGGAAGATCATTACCATGAATGACAACCTGAAGGGCTGGAGGGTCTTTATCAGTGCAGGAGACTTCGTAATAAAAGAATCTTGTCTTCCAATTAATATATCTACCATCAGGAGTTCTGAGTGAGTTTTGAGTTGTGTTTGCCACGTTGGTTGCTTCATTACTTCATTACATTACTGCACATAATAGCTTAGATCAATAATGAGGGAAGAACCAGATGTCTTGCTGTAGCAAGAGAGGTAGAAGGAATTCTAACCCGGGCAAAACTTCACATTCCAGCTTTGTCTGCAGTTCACAATCCAGGTGTTTACAATTGGCAGGCAGACTACCTTATCCTGCAGCATCTGGACCTGGAGGAATCCCTACACCCAGAAGTGTTTCAGAACCTGTGTCACAGGTTGGGGACATCAGACATGGACCTCCTGGCCTCCAGGTTCAACACCAAACTAAGCAGGATTGTGTCCAGATGCAGAGGTCTTCTGATGGAAGCAGTGAATGATCTAGTGACTCCATGGGATAAGTACAGCCTAATCTATGCCTTTCCCCCTCTACAAATCTTGCCTTGTCTACTACACAGGATCAAGATGGAGGACATCCCAGTGATCCTCATAGCTCAAAAGGGGCCCAATCAGATGTGGTACTCAAACTTGCTTGCTGCGGGCAAAGAAATTTTAACCTTAGGAAATACTCTGTGAGATGAATCATAACCTTTTTTCCATCCGACCTGGATCAACATTTGGCCCTGGGCTAACAGGCTCCAGTGGCGTAGCGTGGGGGGTGCGGAGGGGGCGTGGTGCCGGGCGCAACATTTAGGGGGGCGAAATTCCATGCCAGTATATGTCACTACTGGCTGCCTCCTCCTAATTTCAATTTCCTGTGTCCCCCCACGCTCTGGCCGCCATTGTTCACTGTCTGGTGCCCGGTGATTGGGCATATGGGGTCATGTGCAGTAGCAAGGCTTGCCTGTCCACGATCATGGTTGCTCCTGGAGTCCCGCCTCCCCACATGACCCCATTAGCCCAATCACAGAGCGCCGGACACAGAACATGTCGGCCAGAGCGCGGGGGACACAGGAAATTGAAATTGTGAACCGCTGCTGTCTTCTTCTTCTCCTCCTGACCGATGGAGAACAAAAAAGAGAGGGTGAGACTCAAATCATGTTGCTGGCCCCGGGGGGGATGGACATGGTCTGGGGAGAGTGAGCAGCCAGAGAGAGAGTAGAAGAGCAGCGTAGTGTCAGTATAGGAATACTGTAGGTAGGATAGTATCGTGGTCAGTATAGTGTAGTAGACAGTATAGTGATCAGTGTAGTATAGTGATCAGTGTAGTGTAGTAGTCAGTGTAGTAGTCAGTGTAGTGGACAGTATAGTGGCCAGTGTAGTGTAGTGGTCAGTGGACAGTGTGGTGGACAGTGTAGTGGTCAGTATAGTGTAGTAAACAGTATAGTGGACAGTATAAGGTTCAGTGCATAGTAGTGGACAGTATAGTGGTCAATGTAGTGGACAGTATAGTGTATTGGACGGTATAGTGGTAAGTGTAGTGTAGTGTACAGTATAGTGGTCAGTGCAGTGTAGTGGACAGTGCAGTGTGGTGGTCAGTGTAGTGTAGTGGACAGTGTAGTGTAGTGGTCATTGTAGTGTAGTGGTCAGTGTAGTAGACAGTATAGTGGTCAGTGCAGTGTAGTGAACAGTATAGTGGTCAGTGCAGTGTAGTGGACAGTATAGTGGACAGTGCAGTGTAGTAGACAGTATAGTGGTCAGTGCAGTGCAGTGGACAGTATGGTGGACAGTGTAGTGTAGTGGACAGTGTAGTGTAGTGGGAAGGAACTCGGGGAGTGCTAAAAGTGCACAGGTTAAGGGGTGCAAATTTCTTGCCTTGCCCCGGGCGCTGACAACCAACGCCACGCCACTGACAGGCTCATACAATCTTATTTCAAAGACCACTTGCTTTCAATCCTTTGATCAATACCTCTCTCTTATAGATCCTTCTGTACAATCTCCTGTGACAATGTGGTATTTTAATATGGATCTGTTGGCACATCAAAGACCACCTTTTGTGCCTATTAGATATAGTCTCCTTTCCACTCTCACTCAAAAGGTTGTGTTGCTTGCTGCTATCAACTCTGCATGACATGTGTCTGATCTGGTGGTCTTATCCTACAAGGATAAGGTAGCATTGAGGGCTGAAGCATCTGTCTTTCCTAGGTTTGTTTCAGCTTTTGATCTCATCCAGGTCAACAGAAGGAAAGTTCCAGTCCCTGTCTGGATTTAGTTTTTGCTGTTCAAGTTTACCTTTCAGCCACTGCCTCCATTGGCAAAGCTTTGAGGCAGACAGCTGGCAGAAGAGTGGTCTATGTCTAGACAAGAAGTCAAAGCTGGCAACAAATAAGAGAATAGTCAGGGTCCAGGAAGAGGTTGTGGCAAGCACCAGGCAAGAGAGAGGTCAGGCACAATCCAGGTCAGCAACAGCTAGGCAAGCCTGTATAAAATTAATACAGCTGTTTGACAAGGAGTAGCTGGTGAGAAGACAGAACACAACCCTCTTCCAATGCTGATGTTTAAAAACCCCTCAGGGTCAGATGACATGCCCAGCATGATTTCTGGGAGTACTAGAAATCCTGTAAAATAATCGAACACCATGATTTTAGTGATCAAGTTTCCCAATAAATGGCAGGGACCATTCTCTTCAGCCTAATCCCCTGAATGGACAAATGCCTTGGCTGGGTTTAAAGACACAAGCGAGAGAGACCTTTTGTAACAGGAGGTCAATAGGAGTTGGTAAGCGGCCAATCTATGAGGTGGAGGTTCTATTACTGGTGATCACACACCATTCCGGTGATGGATAGTGCACTTTTGTGATTTATTAGGCTTCTTTTTATCACTCTTTGGACTCTTTTCTGTTGTTTGTTTTGTTTTATTATTTCAATAATATAGCACAACTTTATTTGGACTATACCAGTGGAAATACTGGCAATAATTCTTCAAATGTCATTAGAAGTACTGGCAGGCATACTGGAAGTCCTGGGGATTTGAAAGCACCATGGGGAGTACTGGCAATGATTCTACCAGTGCCATTGGTAGCACTGTGAGATACTGTAAGTCCTGGCAGGGAGTCTACGAGCAGCATTGGAACAACTGGTATACATTCTGTGAGTAAGTGTTCTGGAAGTCCTGATGGGGATTCTGAAAGTAGGAGTTCTGCAGGTCCTGGCAGAAGTCCTTTGGCTCTGGAGGTTGATAAAAAAATGTACTGTAATATTGTGCATTTTTGTTAAACAACGAATACTGATGAAACTGTAAATAAAGCATATACTACTTCATATATGTTGCATTTGACTAAATCAGTGCCTCTAAAATGATTCTAATGCTGCGTACACACGATCAGACTTTCCGGCAGAAAAGGTCCGATGGAAAAAATCAGTCGGACATTCCGATCGTGTGTGGGCTTCATCTGACCTTTTCTGTCAAAAAATCTGATGGACCTTAGAAATAGAACATGTTTCAAATCTTTCCGACAGACTTGATTCCTATCGAAAAAAACGTTTGTCTGTGTGCTAGTCCGACAGACCAAAAACGACGCAAGGGCAGCTATTGGCTACTAGCTATTGAATCCCCTTTTCTAGTCCGGTCATACGTCAACACGTTCGAAACGATCAGACTTTGGTGGGATCATGTGTAGGCAAGTCTGTTTCCTTGGAACTCCGTTGAAAAAGTCCTTCGGAGTTCAGTCCGACGAGAAGTCCACTCATGTGTACGCGGCATAAGGGCTGGTTCACACCAGCAGCTGTGTTAGAACACTGAATGAAAGCAGTCCCAGTGTGCCGATTGCAGCGCATTGCACTGCTTCCTTATTTTTTTGTTTTAATTAACTTTATTGAAATATCACACAGTAAAAATTTTTTAAACTGATACCAAAGTCTCTTTTTTCATTTAAAAATAACAATGTCAGACTTACCTACTCTGTGCAGTGGTTTTGCACAAAACAGCCCAGATCCTCCTCTTCTCGGGTCCCTCACCAGCGCTCCATGCCCCTTCCTCCTGCAGAGTGCCCTCACAGCAAGCAGCTTGTCTCTTTCTTCCCTTATCTCTCTTCATTAGCTCACTGACTTTGTTTGACAGCAGCGGAAGCCAATGGCACTCCTCTGCTGTCTCAGTCATGGAGGAGGGAGAGTCCCAGACAGCCGGGACTCTCATGCAACATTGTTGGATTGAGATGGAGCTCAGGTAAGTATTAGGAAAGCTTAGGGGGGCTGCTGCACACAGAAGGTTTTTGTTATGTTAATGTATAGAATGCATTCAGATCAAAAAACCTTCTGACTTTAGAACCACTTTAAGTTCAGTGCAGTGCGAAGCAGTAGATTGCATCAAACTGCACTGCACTCAAAAAAAGTCATGCATGCCATTTTGGTGATGTGAACTGCCTAAGGATGTGACACAGCATTTTGCATTGTAATTTGGTGGGACTGTGCTGAGCTATCTGCCCAACGCAGTCCTACAGCACCAAGTGAGAATAGGCATTTTTTTTAACTGCTTGCCGACCAGCCACTGCAGTTGTACTGCGGCAACATGGCTCGGCTGCGCAAATCGGCGTTATGTTACGTCGCTCCTAGTGGTGGCCACTAGGGGCGCACGCGCCTCTGGAGCGATCACTCGTAACACGGCGAGAACTCGGTTCTCTGAGGGGAGAAGTGACAGATCGTCTGTTCATTACAAAGTATGAACAGCGATCTGTCATCTCCCCTAGTCTGTCCCCTCCCCCCGTCAGTTAGAACATACACTAGGGAACACAATTAACCCCTTTATCGCCCCCTAGTGTTAACCTCTTCACTGCCAGTGACATTTTTACAGTATTCAATGCATTTTTATAGCACTGATCAGTGCAGGTGACTACACACTGGCAAAAAAACAGGAAGTCATCGTCTATATAACCCCCACCCCTCATACAGGAAGTACCTGTGTGCCAGTTGCCAGTGTGTGAAGGTGATGGTCACTGATGTGCAGCTCTCTGCACAATGTTACCAGACTCTCGATGGACCATTGAGAGCCTATTCATTCGAATAGCTTAAATTGTAAAGTCTTGTGTTTTTTTTAGTTAAAAGCAACAAACATGTTATACTTACCTACTCTGTGTGGTGGTTTTGCACAAAGCAGCCCTTCTCAGGTCCCTCTTCAGTGCTCATGGCCCCTCCTTCCTGTTGAGTGCCCTCACAGCAAGCAGCTTGCTAAGGGGCCACCTGAGCCAAACCACAGCTCCCTATGTCCATTCAGACACAAAGCCGCGGCCTGGACCCACCCCCTTTCTTTCCTTATTGACTGTCTGACTTTGATTAACAGATTGATTGACAACAGCGGGAGCCAATGGCATGATGCTGTTGTCTCAGCCAATGAGGAGAGGAGTTCCGGGCAGCCGAGACACTCCTGCAACATCGCTGAATCTAGAGGGACCCTAGGTATTAGGAGAGCTGAGGGGGGCTGCTGTACACAGAAGGCTTTTTATCTTAATGTATAGAATGCATTAGGATAAAAAAACCTTCTGCCTTTACAATCACTTTAAGGCTAAAAAGAATGGTACCTGGAACCTGCAGCAATGGAAGAGGCATGGGGATTGCCAGTAATACAACCGCTCAGCGCTTGATCCTGCGTAAATGAAACCATGTGCACGAACAACTGACAGGTAGCTTCCAGCAGGGTGCTGTACAGGTCAAGAGCAGTGGACAGCAGCAAGGGGGATCGAGTCCCTAAAGGTCCAATGAGATATTGCCTGCCATCATGGGTGAAGACTGGGTCACTATGGTCAAGTGCCAAGCAATATTTTATGTACCGTTCCTCAAAATGCACATTGATGTCACTCTGACAAAATGTTAAAATACACAATCAATAAAATGAAGTAAAAAAAAAAAATCAATAAAGCAAACAAACAAATAATAATGTGCGGTCCTTCAACAATAAAACTATTGAGCAAATTCAAGTGTCTGTTTCCTTGTTTATGATCGATTGTTCTTTACTCAAATGATGTACACATTACGTATCTTCTTATATCACCACGTGCATATTCCACCATATCCTGTGCAATTCCCCTTCACCGACATACGTATATTCTCTCACCTCCTTAATTTGACCCATAGTCAAAATACACCATTCCCTTTAAACGGGGTTGGTACAGCCACGGTTTCATTCCAGCTCAGGATCTCTGCCAGAACTCAATCCTTATCCATCCTCATGCCCATTAACAAATTAATCCTCCAAATTTTAGACAGAATGGACCATCATAATGTATTAACGCTTCTCACCAATGTTTATTAAAATTATAAAATAAAGTTCACATTAAAATGTGCACATCTAGTGCACTGTAGTATAAATTGGAAAAAACAAAGAAATACCGTGCTATCACACATATTGAGACTAAATAAAAGAAGAAATTCTAACATAAGCTGCTGCTCTGCTGTGAGATATACACAGAAATAGAATGAAAGACAAAATGAGCTGCGCTAACCTAAACATAAATTATGCAAAAATAACAGTGAAAAAATACAAGGCAAAAAAGGGGGGTTTTTTGGGATTTTGCGGAAATCATGACCTGGTAAGGTCACCCATTTCCATCCCAAGGGACTTTATATGAAACCATGACCTGGTAAGATCATGCGTTTCCATCCCAATTTACATCACGAAAAACTAGGAGGGAGGTTGGGACTTTAAATGAAGCATGTGACAGCAAAAGGATAATAGGATGAACATAGAGGAATTTATTGACATAATATTATCATAATATTCAAACATACGCATTGTAACCGTAGAGTACATACAGTCAACCAATACATGCACAGATAAATGGGTAAAAATGTATAATTAGATAAAATATAGCATACATTGTAATGTTCGTACGATTGATAGATGGATAACAAGGTACAAAGTTAAAACACGTTACATAATGATGAATCAGGATACCACATTCATAAATTCCCTAGTGCACCACAAGCAATTTGGGTAATATAGATATTAAAACGATAATGCCTGCTGGACCTAAGGCCTCATTGGACCTGTGGGGGGCGTAAGTAGGATAAAACTGATGGGGATTAATAAGACGATAGAACACGGCAATTGGTGGCTCAACGCGTTTCGTGGCTTCCCTGCCACTCGTCAGGAGCAAGCACGTGTAATTCTAAAAAATAAAAGAATGAATTGAGCAAAAGGAGGAAGAAAAATAAAAAACAAAAAACAAAAAGGGGGGGGCGTGGTAAGCGTCCCCCGCTGCTGGTATGGAGACATACTCACTACGAGACTAGGCACTGACAGGTAGCTGGCGGGACCCCATGTGCCATCCCGGTAGGCCCAACCGGGAGCCGAGGCGGGGAGCCCCACAGCGACGAAAACGGGCGCCAACCAGGGCGGGCACGGGGACCGAGGGTACCTGGGAAAGAGAAGGATAGTGAGGGTAAGTGAAGACAGTAGTGAGGGAAGGGAGGTAGGGAAAGAACCCCGCAGTCATAGTGTGTGAAATCAAAGGGAGCCAGTGAGGACAGGGATGGGAGGCAGGAGGAGTGAGTGGGACGTGGAGGACGAGATGGGACAACCAGTGCAGTGACAGCTGGGGGGGGGGGGGAAAGTGGGGAGTGTACCTGAGTAGGCAAGTTAGGACCCCGGAGGGGGAAGAGTTCCCAATGGTGAGAGGTCAGATGTGTGGAAGGCCTCGAATGCCCCGGACCGTCCCGGAGAGCGCCCATATAACGCCGTCGCGGGGCCGCCCACCAACGTCACGCCGTGTGGCGGGGGGAGGGGCGCCGCAAGTCGGACACCTGTCCGGCAACGGCGCAGATCCTCCCCCATTGCCCACGAGTGTGGATACAACACTGCGCATGACGGCGCCAGGGACGCCGCAAGCACAGTGCGGTGCGTGACGTCGACGCACAGTAACCGGCGTCCAACCCCCCAGAGGAAAACCTGGGGGAGGAAGGAGACCAGCCAGGTGCGTCGCGGCTCCCGGGAGGGAAAACGGGACCAGACGACCATGCAACCCGCCAGCACACCAACAGTGGCACAGCCCCATAGGGATCAGCCTCAATCTGTATGCGATGCAGTAAAATGAGGTTGTAAAAATATAAAAAGTAAAAAATGGAAAAATTAGAAGGAATGCACCAGTAAAAATAAAACAAATGAAAAATTGGTTGGAAGGATACATTAATTGATAGAAACCAGGAGAGGTATCACAAAGGTCATTAAGGGCAGTATGGATAAGGAATTAAGGCTAAATAGAGCAATGGCACATGCTTCCATCCCTATGCATATATACAAGGCAAAAAAGGGGGGTTTTTTGGGATTTTGCGGAAATCATGACCTGGTAAGGTCACCCATTTCCATCCCAAGGGACTTTATATGAAACCATGACCTGGTAAGATCATGCGTTTCCATCCCAATTTACATCACGAAAAACTAGGAGGGAGGTTGGGACTTTAAATGAAGCATGTGACAGCAAAAGGATAATAGGATGAACATAGAGGAATTTATTGACATAATATTATCATAATATTCAAACATACGCATTGTAACCGTAGAGTACATACAGTCAACCAATACATGCACAGATAAATGGGTAAAAATGTATAATTAGATAAAATATAGCATACATTGTAATGTTCGTACGATTGATAGATGGATAACAAGGTACAAAGTTAAAACACGTTACATAATGATGAATCAGGATACCACATTCATAAATTCCCTAGTGCACCACAAGCAATTTGGGTAATATAGATATTAAAACGATAATGCCTGCTGGACCTAAGGCCTCATTGGACCTGTGGGGGGCGTAAGTAGGATAAAACTGATGGGGATTAATAAGACGATAGAACACGGCAATTGGTGGCTCAACGCGTTTCGTGGCTTCCCTGCCACTCGTCAGGAGCAAGCACGTGTAATTCTAAAAAATAAAAGAATGAATTGAGCAAAAGGAGGAAGAAAAATAAAAAACAAAAAACAAAAAGGGGGGGGCGTGGTAAGCGTCCCCCGCTGCTGGTATGGAGACATACTCACTACGAGACTAGGCACTGACAGGTAGCTGGCGGGACCCCATGTGCCATCCCGGTAGGCCCAACCGGGAGCCGAGGCGGGGAGCCCCACAGCGACGAAAACGGGCGCCAACCAGGGCGGGCACGGGGACCGAGGGTACCTGGGAAAGAGAAGGATAGTGAGGGTAAGTGAAGACAGTAGTGAGGGAAGGGAGGTAGGGAAAGAACCCCGCAGTCATAGTGTGTGAAATCAAAGGGAGCCAGTGAGGACAGGGATGGGAGGCAGGAGGAGTGAGTGGGACGTGGAGGACGAGATGGGACAACCAGTGCAGTGACAGCTGGGGGGGGGGGGGAAAGTGGGGAGTGTACCTGAGTAGGCAAGTTAGGACCCCGGAGGGGGAAGAGTTCCCAATGGTGAGAGGTCAGATGTGTGGAAGGCCTCGAATGCCCCGGACCGTCCCGGAGAGCGCCCATATAACGCCGTCGCGGGGCCGCCCACCAACGTCACGCCGTGTGGCGGGGGGAGGGGCGCCGCAAGTCGGACACCTGTCCGGCAACGGCGCAGATCCTCCCCCATTGCCCACGAGTGTGGATACAACACTGCGCATGACGGCGCCAGGGACGCCGCAAGCACAGTGCGGTGCGTGACGTCGACGCACAGTAACCGGCGTCCAACCCCCCAGAGGAAAACCTGGGGGAGGAAGGAGACCAGCCAGGTGCGTCGCGGCTCCCGGGAGGGAAAACGGGACCAGACGACCATGCAACCCGCCAGCACACCAACAGTGGCACAGCCCCATAGGGATCAGCCTCAATCTGTATGCGATGCAGTAAAATGAGGTTGTAAAAATATAAAAAGTAAAAAATGGAAAAATTAGAAGGAATGCACCAGTAAAAATAAAACAAATGAAAAATTGGTTGGAAGGATACATTAATTGATAGAAACCAGGAGAGGTATCACAAAGGTCATTAAGGGCAGTATGGATAAGGAATTAAGGCTAAATAGAGCAATGGCACATGCTTCCATCCCTATGCATATATACAAGGCAAAAAAGGGGGGTTTTTTGGGATTTTGCGGAAATCATGACCTGGTAAGGTCACCCATTTCCATCCCAAGGGACTTTATATGAAACCATGACCTGGTAAGATCATGCGTTTCCATCCCAATTTACATCACGAAAAACTAGGAGGGAGGTTGGGACTTTAAATGAAGCATGTGACAGCAAAAGGATAATAGGATGAACATAGAGGAATTTATTGACATAATATTATCATAATATTCAAACATACGCATTGTAACCGTAGAGTACATACAGTCAACCAATACATGCACAGATAAATGGGTAAAAATGTATAATTAGATAAAATATAGCATACATTGTAATGTTCGTACGATTGATAGATGGATAACAAGGTACAAAGTTAAAACACGTTACATAATGATGAATCAGGATACCACATTCATAAATTCCCTAGTGCACCACAAGCAATTTGGGTAATATAGATATTAAAACGATAATGCCTGCTGGACCTAAGGCCTCATTGGACCTGTGGGGGGCGTAAGTAGGATAAAACTGATGGGGATTAATAAGACGATAGAACACGGCAATTGGTGGCTCAACGCGTTTCGTGGCTTCCCTGCCACTCGTCAGGAGCAAGCACGTGTAATTCTAAAAAATAAAAGAATGAATTGAGCAAAAGGAGGAAGAAAAATAAAAAACAAAAAACAAAAAGGGGGGGGCGTGGTAAGCGTCCCCCGCTGCTGGTATGGAGACATACTCACTACGAGACTAGGCACTGACAGGTAGCTGGCGGGACCCCATGTGCCATCCCGGTAGGCCCAACCGGGAGCCGAGGCGGGGAGCCCCACAGCGACGAAAACGGGCGCCAACCAGGGCGGGCACGGGGACCGAGGGTACCTGGGAAAGAGAAGGATAGTGAGGGTAAGTGAAGACAGTAGTGAGGGAAGGGAGGTAGGGAAAGAACCCCGCAGTCATAGTGTGTGAAATCAAAGGGAGCCAGTGAGGACAGGGATGGGAGGCAGGAGGAGTGAGTGGGACGTGGAGGACGAGATGGGACAACCAGTGCAGTGACAGCTGGGGGGGGGGGGGAAAGTGGGGAGTGTACCTGAGTAGGCAAGTTAGGACCCCGGAGGGGGAAGAGTTCCCAATGGTGAGAGGTCAGATGTGTGGAAGGCCTCGAATGCCCCGGACCGTCCCGGAGAGCGCCCATATAACGCCGTCGCGGGGCCGCCCACCAACGTCACGCCGTGTGGCGGGGGGAGGGGCGCCGCAAGTCGGACACCTGTCCGGCAACGGCGCAGATCCTCCCCCATTGCCCACGAGTGTGGATACAACACTGCGCATGACGGCGCCAGGGACGCCGCAAGCACAGTGCGGTGCGTGACGTCGACGCACAGTAACCGGCGTCCAACCCCCCAGAGGAAAACCTGGGGGAGGAAGGAGACCAGCCAGGTGCGTCGCGGCTCCCGGGAGGGAAAACGGGACCAGACGACCATGCAACCCGCCAGCACACCAACAGTGGCACAGCCCCATAGGGATCAGCCTCAATCTGTATGCGATGCAGTAAAATGAGGTTGTAAAAATATAAAAAGTAAAAAATGGAAAAATTAGAAGGAATGCACCAGTAAAAATAAAACAAATGAAAAATTGGTTGGAAGGATACATTAATTGATAGAAACCAGGAGAGGTATCACAAAGGTCATTAAGGGCAGTATGGATAAGGAATTAAGGCTAAATAGAGCAATGGCACATGCTTCCATCCCTATGCATATATACAAGGCAAAAAAGGGGGGTTTTTTGGGATTTTGCGGAAATCATGACCTGGTAAGGTCACCCATTTCCATCCCAAGGGACTTTATATGAAACCATGACCTGGTAAGATCATGCGTTTCCATCCCAATTTACATCACGAAAAACTAGGAGGGAGGTTGGGACTTTAAATGAAGCATGTGACAGCAAAAGGATAATAGGATGAACATAGAGGAATTTATTGACATAATATTAACTTAAATTCCTCTATGTTCAATCCTATTATCCTTTTGCTGTCACATGCTTCATTTAAAGTCCCAACCTCCCTCCTAGTTTTTCGTGATGTAAATTGGGATGGAAACGCATGATCTTACCAGGTCATGGTTTCATATAAAGTCCTTGGGATGGAAATGGGTGACCTTACCAGGTCATGATTTCCGCAAATCCCAAAAAAACCCCCCTTTTTTGCCTTGTATATATGCATAGGGATGGAAGCATGTGCCATTGCTCTATTTAGCCTTAATTCCTTATCCATACTGCCCTTAATGACCTTTGTGATACCTCTCCTGGTTTCTATCAATTAATGTATCCTTCCAACCAATTTTTTCATTTGTTTTATTTTTACTGGTGCATTCCTTCTAATTTTCCATTTTTTACTTTTTATATTTTTACAACTCATTTTACTGCATCGCATACAGATTGAGGCTGATCCCTATGGGGCTGTGCCACTGTTGGTGTGCTGGCGGGTTGCATGGTCGTCTGGTCCCGTTTTCCCTCCCGGGAGCCGCGACGCACCTGGCTGGTCTCCTTCCTCCCCCAGGTTTTCCTCTGGGGGGTTGGACGCCGGTTACTGTGCGTCGACGTCACGCACCGCACTGTGCTTGCGGCGTCCCTGGCGCCGTCATGCGCAGTGTTGTATCCACACTCGTGGGCAATGGGGGAGGATCTGCGCCGTTGCCGGACAGGTGTCCGACTTGCGGCGCCCCTCCCCGCCACACGGCGTGACGTTGGTGGGCGGCCCCGCGACGGCGTTATATGGGCGCTCTCCGGGACGGTCCGGGGCATTCGAGGCCTTCCACACATCTGACCTCTCACCATGGGAACTCTTCCCCTCCGGGGTCCTAACTTGCCTACTCAGGTACACTCCCCCACTTTCCCCCCCCCCCCCAGCTGTCACTGCACTGGTTGTCCCATCTCGTCCTCCACGTCCCACTCACTCCTCCTGCCTCCCATCCCTGTCCTCACTGGCTCCCTTTGATTTCACACACTATGACTGCGGGGTTCTTTCCCTACCTCCCTTCCCTCACTACTGTCTTCAACTTACCCTCACTATCCTTCTCTTTCCCAGGTACCCTCGGTCCCCGTGCCCGCCCTGGTTGGCGCCCGTTTTCGTCGCTGTGGGGCTCCCCGCCTCGGCTCCCGGTTGGGCCTACCGGGATGGCACATGGGGTCCCGCCAGCTACCTGTCAGTGCCTAGTCTCGTAGTGAGTATGTCTCCATACCAGCAGCGGGGGACGCTTACCACGCCCCCCCCTTTTTGTTTTTTGTTTTTTATTTTTCTTCCTCCTTTTGCTCAATTCATTCTTTTATTTTTAGAATTACACGTGCTTGCTCCTGACGAGTGGCAGGGAAGCCACGAAACGCGTTGAGCCACCAATTGCCGTGTTCTATCGTCTTATTAATCCCCATCAGTTTTATCCTACTTACGCCCCCCACAGGTCCAATGAGGCCTTAGGTCCAGCAGGCATTATCGTTTTAATATCTATATTACCCAAATTGCTTGTGGTGCACTAGGGAATTTATGAATGTGGTATCCTGATTCATCATTATGTAACGTGTTTTAACTTTGTACCTTGTTATCCATCTATCAATCGTACGAACATTACAATGTATGCTATATTTTATCTAATTATACATTTTTACCCATTTATCTGTGCATGTATTGGTTGACTGTATGTACTCTACGGTTACAATGCGTATGTTTGAATATTATGATAATATTATGTCAATAAATTCCTCTATGTTCATCCTATTATCCTTTTGCTGTCACATGCTTCATTTAAAGTCCCAACCTTCCTCCTAGCCTTTCGTGATGTAAATTGGGATGGAAACGCATGATCTTACCAGGTCATGGTTTCATATAAAGTCCCTTGGGATGGAAATGGGTGACCTTACCAGGTCATGATTTCCGCAAAATCCCAAAAAACCCCCTTTTTTGCCTTGTATATATGCATAGGGATGGAAGCATGTGCCATTGCTCTATTTAGCCTTAATTCCTTATCCATACTGCCCTTAATGACCTTTGTGATACCTCTCCTGGTTTCTATCAATTAATGTATCCTTCCAACCAATTTTTCATTTGTTTTATTTTTACTGGTGCATTCCTTCTAATTTTTCCATTTTTTACTTTTTATATTTTTACAACCTCATTTTACTGCATCGCATACAGATTGAGGCTGATCCCTATGGGGCTGTGCCACTGTTGGTGTGCTGGCGGGTTGCATGGTCGTCTGGTCCCGTTTTCCCTCCCGGGAGCCGCGACGCACCTGGCTGGTCTCCTTCCTCCCCCAGGTTTTCCTCTGGGGGGTTGGACGCCGGTTACTGTGCGTCGACGTCACGCACCGCACTGTGCTTGCGGCGTCCCTGGCGCCGTCATGCGCAGTGTTGTATCCACACTCGTGGGCAATGGGGGAGGATCTGCGCCGTTGCCGGACAGGTGTCCGACTTGCGGCGCCCTCCCCCCGCCACACGGCGTGACGTTGGTGGGCGGCCCCGCGACGGCGTTATATGGGCGCTCTCCGGGACGGTCCGGG